>WOVY01000022.1:0-15662 GCA_013436015.1 Rhipicephalus annulatus
GATGTTCATCAAATCGCAAAGAAAGGCAAGCCAATGCAAATAATTGGTTGCTTTTATTTTGAACGTGTTAACTCTGCCACGTAAACAAACTTGTTTTGGAACATGGATAGCTTGGCGCTACACATAAATAGTGCTACGCATTGTTGTTCAAAGCGTTAAGAGATCCTATTTCAACATTAAGGCTTACTGCCTCACACAAATGCATGTCGCTGCTTTTTTTGGCGTATCACTGACTCATTCGGCATACGTTGTTAGTGATTCATAAACCTTTTTACAAAATCGCTGGCCTCAATCGTGTAGGAGCACCTAGTTCTCATTATTAGTCCAAGGTGGCTTCTTTGGGTACTTCCCGTTCATTGTTGGCGACGTCCGTTTATTTCAGCGCCAGCCCACTAATTCGAACTCTGCCTAATTCCAACAGCTTTATAGTCTCCTTTGAGTTGAATGACGAGCTCTTTTCCTGCACTGGCAATAACCTGCACCCTTTGGCACCTGCCTTTATTTATCATTTTTAAATATTGTTGCGTTCTTCCTATTTCGTAAATAAGGGCAATCATCCCCAGTTAGCATGTGTTACAAGCCATCGTTGCAGGACAGGCAGGGTGTTAAGGGTCGAGCACGCGGCATTGATTTGATGGAGGAAGAATAAAAGCACATCCAGGTACAATGAATTACGCACATATTAACAAGGTGTTCGCAACTGCGGCACGCTTTAATCATAACATACTTGGTGCATGATTTTGGCATGTAATGCCTCAACGTTAAATTAGCCTGTGAAACACGAAGCACAGCATACTTTGAGTCCAATTTGTTTCAAATTTAAAACAGGTTTGTATAAATATAATATTTAGTAAGACATGCTGGCCTGCGCGTCTTTATCCAGCCTTATTTGAAGTTCACGATATGTCTAGTATACATACAGGCCATGTTTCAAAGTCTCATACAAGTGTTTAGAAAATGTGCCATTTTTCAAACAAGGTTGAGGCCAGTTGCATATAGGACTATGTATATTAATCGCGTATTAAGAGCCCTGTTAGACCAAGTTTAGTTTTAAAATTAGTTCCGGGACAATAGATTGATGGTGCCATCCATTGGCAGATTCAGAGCACTTTCAGTAGTACTTTTATTTTTTTGCGCCTGAGGAGGAAGTCTGTTCGATTGGCAGATTGAGAGGGCTACCTACGTGTTTCATTGGCAGATTTAGGGAAGCTCCATCACAAAATCCACTCCACGGAGCAACTTTTTCTACTCCGCGAAAATCGGCGGATTTGACCGGAAGTCGCAAGTTCCCCGTGCCTTGAAACGTTGCCAACTTTGAGTGCGCCAACAGATGCCACTCGCGTTGGTTGCGCCTCACTTCGGAGCTCACGTCTTGCTAGCGTAGCTTCGCTGTTCGCAGCGTGCCCACTCAACCATGATAATAGATGCACATGTCGCGTTCCATTCTGACCCTTCCAATCGCTCCAGAGAGAGTGCCTGTGTTCTATTGGCAGATTCCTGTAAGTTGCCCTCCGTCAGAGTGGAGTGCTCCAGTGCTGAGTTAGCCGGCCTTTCCGCATCCGCCAATTAATGACACCATTAGTGTAGCGAGGTATAACTGACTGGGTAATTAAATATTTGCGATGCCCGCAACATGCTTCGCAGCTATCGCTCACTTGCGCACCTTGGTGAATTACGCTACGCACCTGAGGAACTATATGAAATAAAGCACCTGCGCACATGTATAGGTGCTTGCGCAGCGTTTTATGCTCTTGCATGATTATCATCATTTTCTTCTTCTTCATCACCATCATCATCATCCTGTCTAACTACAAACTGCCACAAGGTGGCCTCTGCCTATGATTTCCAACTCGCCAAGTTCAACGCGAACGCTACAGCCAAACATACGCAAAGTAATGGGGCCTCCTTGCGTACTCATCGCTGCGCAGCCTTCTATGTGTTGGAAAGTTAGAGCAGAAACATCCAGCACTCTTTCATCTTCTTTCTTTTATCGGGCCACCTGCTGTGAATTCCTGTGCTTTATTAGTATATGCGCCAGCACTCTTCTCTATGTTTGTCGTCTTTCCCTTCACCGGGGGACGAAGAAGCATCAGCGCCGGTGAGAATCAATCTGCGCAGCACCATCGCGATGCTCACACTGTCTCCAGCCTCACGCACTCCCCAGAAGCTTCCGGCCATTTCCCGGTGACCCTCTCCGATGTAAGCGTCACGATTCCCCCCAACAGTCTAAATCCCTGCCACCCACGCCGTATTCTCCTGCGACACAGAGAAACTGCTTTCCGGCGACGCTTTCGGCACAATACACCACGGCGAAACTTAGCTGTGGCGAGTGAGTTAGACGTGAAGAGAATCACAGGTGTGACCTTGCAGTTTGGGCTTCGCACACGTCCCTGTCAAATATCGTCAGCTCTATTCTGTTACAAGCAACTGATTATCCTTATGGAATGAAATGACATCGTATCTTCAATCAGCCCGCCCATTTTCTTGTATAAGCGCCTCTCGTTTGACTTCCTGACTACAGACGAGCGAAGGTTACATGTTATATAAATAGCTAGAACGCAGTAAATAGAGAAAATAAGGTCAGCAGTCGTTTGCAGTTTACTTCTGCAGACATTTGCGAACAATGGAGGCTTCAGGCTTCTCTATCATTCATCTATCCGACCTGATCCATCGCACAATATTTAGTTAGAAATGACGTGATAAAAATATAATCTATTCACATGCCAAGTTATCACCTACTAAGAATTGTTTTACTCAGGTGTAGCCTATTTTAATAAAACTACATGTAATCTAATATATACCAGTGTTGTCCAGTACAGTATTTTTAGCTTGTATCATCATTTCAGCCCCCAATACGCTTCACTCGTGTCATCATGTCTTCACGTATGTCGCATCCTCACGTCGTATCCTCGTGTCTTCATGCGTCTGCCTTTCTCTTTCTCTGTCAGTGATTCCAAAAGTCAGGACGAATGCCCCCGAAGATGAACTTTAGATAAAAGTTCACAGTTCATGCATTTATTTTTTTTCGACTGTTTTTCTTTCGCAGCCCACAACACGCAGTTATGTCTCGTACAGCAAGGCCGAGCATGTATTTGTTCTTTCACGTGTGCATGTGTGGAAACAGGCAGGCGATGGAACTGTGAAACCATGAATAATATAGTTTCTTTGAATGAATTTGTGCACCCTCGAACAAGAACAAGCACGACCATCTCGTGCTTGGTGCGTCGCCGTCGTCTTTTTGTCGGATTCTTTGGGTACACGGTAGTGTGCTGCAGGGCCCTCTTTCTAGCGAGAAATTCGTGAGTGTTCTATAGGGGGCCAGAAGCAGACTGTTGAGCCACGAAATGCACACGGCATGAATGGCAGTCTGGAACGATTATATTATGAGACGTTGTTGAAGATCGTCGTAAAAAACAGTGCGGGTACACAGAAGAAGACAACAGGACTTTGCGCTGGGTACCTGCACTGTTTTTTTGCAATGAAGCCACACCATAAAGCTCACGTTTTTGCCCTTTTGAAGTTGTTAAAGTATCGGTTTTCAGGTATGCAGGTTTCAAATGGTCGATGCAGACCGTATCTTCCCGACTGTTGGTGCTGTGAGACCACAAACTGCACGTTTCGTGTGAAACTATTTATGCAGGCACAAGCAAGTACAGGGACGACCGTATAGTGCTAGGGGTGTCGTCATCATCGTCGTCTTCTGGTTGGATTCTCTTGGTACGCGCTAGTGCGTTGTACTTGTACAAGCTGGTGAACCAGGTGCCATGAAAATCCTGTTTAGGTGCGAAGGTAATGCGGTGTTAGTTTGTGTGCCAGCATACTCCTAGCCCAAGGGCACTGAACCGCTTGGGCTAAAGACTACTAAACAAGCAGCAGTAGCCCGTCCGGAATATTCAGGTGCTGGTAAATATAGAAAAACAAAAACAAAACTATGTTATTGCAAGAATGTGCTATAACTTACCTTTGTCTTTCATAGGCAAGAACAATCAGGTACAAGTTAAATCATCGTGATTAATTCGTTCGCAAACCTTTATTGCCAATAGTTCTGAAGCCCAGTCTTATCAGACCGAGGCGAGTCGCATTCACATCGTCATCGTCAGGCCGACCCCAAGGAGGATTAAAAAGATGGCTGGAGTGGAAATGACTGTGCAGAATTGAAGCCGTTCCTCTGGGAAGATGGTGGCTGTGGCGGCCATCTTACTAGGGGCATGATAAGTTATCACAGTTCAGTGATTTAAAACGAAGCGTTTCCCTCGCAGGCCCAACGAGTTTAATGTGAGAACTTTTTCGGACCACATAGTCCTCCAAGTGCGTCTTAGTGTTACTAGTTTTCCTTCGTGAGCCTCTAAATGGAGGCAAAGTTCTTTGAAGATTCAGTCATCCATACTAGTTTCTGTGTGTTACTTCGTCGGGAACAACTATCTTTAAATACAGAACTAACATAGCATTTACGCAAGATATCAACGTAACTTGATCTTTAAGTGGGCACTATCAGAAAAGAGCATGTTTTCGCCGTCCTGGCAGTGGCAAAAGGTGGCTTCACTTCTTCTGGCAAGACATTGCTGGAGCTTCCACTCCAGCAATTTTTCTTTAATTCTTCTTGGCCGACCCTTAGTTCTCCATCTTGAAACTTTTGCGCAAGCACATGGCGACACTAAGTCCCTGTGTGCTTGCGCAAAGATTTTCATATGGATATGTTCCAACTACGCCGAATCGCAGTCTTGCTTTAGTTGTTCATCGTGGATCTTCTGGATAGACCTTAGTTCATCTTCACATGAAGAGTTTGATGCCATCTGCTACCAGTGAAGCATTCTTTCTTCTGGATCGGCGAGTGTTGCAGGACAGCCCGCTATAATGTTTTATTTTCATTATGCCTTGTATGCATGACATCCTTTCACAGTTTCCCTTTAAGGATGCATTTTATTTATGAAGTACTGAGTGGAGTAAGTCTCTGTTTGAAGTGTACGTTGCATTACTGCCTAAGCTTTGTTCAACTATATGTGCAGCAGTGGGAATAGCCTACACCCCAAGTTACCTCTTTTTTTTACCATTTAGATACCTCTTTGCAAGTTAGTAAATAACTTTTATGACGTCCGAAATGATAGTGGGCATTGGTTTGGTTCTAACCGGCACGGAAAGGAAACCCTCGTGCCAGATCATTCGTCACCTCGTTCAAGTTGACCCAACTCTCGTCCACTTGTCCCGTATGAGCAGGGAACCATCGGATGTCAGTTTCGATAATTCTGCTGTTCTAGATAAGCTAGTCACTGTCTCAACGGCGTAGCGTTTGTCAAAGCTCTTCAATGGTGCTTTCGAATTGCTGTAAATGGAAGAGTATTTTCAGTTTCCGATAGCTGGAGAAATCGCGGCTTGTTTGTGAACGTTTATTACTCATGGAAGATGGGAAAGGCATGCCGTAGTTTACCCAGCAATTACGAATTCTGAAGAATTCGTGATGTACTACACTTGGTACTCAGATTACGTTCACTCTTTATTTTACAGCTATATCTTATGTGCAAAAAGAGAAGTGGTCCACAAATTAAGAAATGAGTAAAAAAATGATGAAGCAGCAAAATACTACTAATAATAATAATGATAAGCACTGCCTGAAGTGGGCTTAGGAGCCTCTTTAATACCCGAAATCCTCATCTGTTTGGCGTATATTTTGCAGTTTAGAATGATGGATTCATACCTTAGCTAGTGGGTACAAGTTCGCGCTTTAGGGGTGGGCATACAAAAACAGGCACAATGGAGAGATTTGAGTACTGAACAAACACCGCGGAAACCATTTCGCCGTGTTCGTTGTTTGCGAAAAGAAGTTAGGTCAGAAAAACATGCTTTAATGAAATATCAGGCTGTTTTGTGCAGAGGTATATTCCGAAAAATGTAAAAAGGGCAAAGGAAGAAGGTCTGAAACTAGATGCAGAACATTTTCGGTGATGATGGAGTGGCGGTGTAATTTTTCAGCGCTAAACAAAGGGCCCGAGTTTTTAAAGTATTCGCACACTTTCGTCTGCTATTCTTTATTTCGGAACAAATTTTTTGCAATATTACTTTCTCGCCACTCAATTATAACCCACATTCCCTGTGTGTTAAGAAGCATACTCCGTTAAGAGTACAGTCCCATTTTCCAGCGCAGGATAGTGAACTAGGCACTCGTTATGGTTAATCTCCCAACCATCTGCTTTTTATGTTTCGTTCCTATTTCTTAGGACAAAAGCTCGAATACGTAGAACTATATGTGCACGGTAGAGCTCTACATTAGTGAATGCGGACCAATATTAGTGAACAAAAGGCACTCTGACCTTTTCAATGCGAAGCTTTTCTTAGCGAACTTTGGCGACCATGAGCGTCCCTATCTATCTATCTATCTATCTATCTATCTATCTATCTATCTATCTATCTATCTATCTATCTATCTATCTATCTATCTATCTATCTATCTATCTATCTATCTATCTATCTATCTATCTATCTATCTATCTATCTATCTATCTATCTATCTATCTATCTATCTATCTATCTATCTATCTATCTATCTATCTATCTATCTATCTATCTATCTATCTATCTATCTATCTATCTATCTATGTAGGCCACCTACGACTTTTAGCTCTCCTGGCCGTTTCGATAACGGTATTGATACCAAACTTGGTACGGCATAATATGACTGTATGAAGAACATATCTGACTAGTCATAACATGGAAATCAGTGCATGTGTCACACAAGTCCCGTTCATTAGGGAGGCGATCGCCGGGCTAATTCCAAGAGCCGAAGTATCGGCCCCCCGAACCGCACCACGAAAGCGTGGATAATTTAGAAGTGGTTCTTATTGGTGCGCCAGCAGACGTCGGCTGTGGCCCAAAGAACAAGTCAGAGCCGAGAGTTGATAAACAAACAAAATTATATTCTCAATAACGGCAGATCAGAAAAACAATACACAAATATGCTGACTCCACAATAGATGAGTACAATATGTCACCGATCAGTCAACGCACTTCACAGTACAATTAGCCACACTCGAACAACGGACACAGACAACAGTACACACTACAATGCAGTCGCATGCATTGAACGACCAAGACACTTAGAGACTAAAGAGATAGAAAACCTATTCAGTCCCAAAGTCCTTGGAACGAAAGTCTGAATGATACTCTTCCGAGAATCACTCACTCAAAGTCCAGTGTTGTCGCTCCGCTGCCCCCTTGAAGTTTCACGTTGGCTTCACACACGCAGCTGTTGCCACGCGTCTTCGCTCGATAGCGGTAAACACACGCTCTTGCCTGTAGCTCGAGCCTTCACCCCTCAGGTGGAAAACATCTTCTTCTCCTGCTCTGTCTCTACGGACAAAACCTTCGCCGACCACACGGCGGTATACCCTACGCGCTCTGGCGCTAACTTCCGTCTTCTCCTGATCTCTCGTCTCGGCTGCTCGGTTAAATACTTTCCGCGCGACATTCCAGAAAGTTCTCGTCATTTCGTCGGCGCGATACGCAGAGAAGGCTGGGGAGAGGCGCGAGACTGTACGGGGGCCGTCCCCGACAGAAGACTCAACGCGGCATACACGCCCCTTTCCTTCTGGAAATTTCTAGCGCTTGCCCGGCCGCCGCTGTGGGGTGAGGAGGTTCATCGGCGAAGCCACGCTTCCGAGAGGAGAGGCGTCGCGCGCTTGGGGAGCCTTGGATGCTTGTTTTCTCTTTCTTTTTTTTTTTCGTTGTCCTCGCCGCGTCTCTCCAGCACGTTATCGCAAGAATTTGGCGGCGCGCCCGTTTTTAGCGCTCGTTCTGCGACACTGCCCCCCCACTTTAAGAATATTATCTCATAATATTCAAAACCACACAAACGAGCGCGAACAGTCACCACACACTCTGAAAGACTGTAACACAAACCGTCGCTCATGACAATTCACATTCGCAATAGATCGCTCAATACAATCGTACATTGTAGTTCAATTCCACAACACATGAAATATAGCCACAGGTACATGACTACAACACTTCATCACACATTCCAAACAATACAAACGTACAAAGTTCTCTCATTACAACATTTATACAATACTAAACATCACATCACCGTAACAAACACTTTGACTCATTCGACATACAAGTGTCACACAGGACAACAAAACACAACACATTGAGGCTCAACACAGACAAACGCATTCCAATTTGACCTCCACACCTATCCTGAGTACTTCGAGCTGCGCTTGCGCCCTTTTTTGCGGTGCTCGCTCGATCTGTTCTTGTTTTTCCTCATTCTTTTTCGGCGAGCCCTTTCCTATGACGATATCTAAGGCGGCGTCTCAGCCATCGTTGTCACTTCCGACACCGTTAACGGGTCATAACGTTCAACGGGTCCTGTCGGTTTATTTACCAGCTTGTTCATGTCACGGCATTGGGCTTGGCTGGCCGACTCCGTCATTTTTACACTGTCGGTCGGTTGGGGTCGTGCCGCCGTACGTCCAGCTGCCCAGCACGTGAACTCATTCAACTCGATCATCTTCTCATTCGCTGTCTCTTGCGCCGCGGCTTCACCTTGGGCTCTAGTGAGATCCGTCACGGGTTGCTCCTCCACTGTATCTCGCGGTCGATGGGTTGGCGAGGGCTGTATCTTAGGGTCTTCTCCCAAACATTCCGGATCATTCGGTCCTCGCGCACCGTTGATGTTTCCGATGACAAGGTCGTAAATGGGGTTCGTCATGCATAAAGCAGTAGCCTTCCCGCTGAAGTACGGGGTTTCAACCTCGATTTCTGCTTCGGGAAGCATCCGAACTGTACGGTCAATTAGGCAAACCAGTTTCGTTCTGCCTGTCAACTCGCTTTCCCGTACCGAATTTCTCCGCACGATAACCGTGGAGCTACCCGTGTCTCTTAACACTGTAATCTTCTTGCCCGCAACTTTTCCAGGCCGCGTTGGCATTCCCTTCGTAACACCGGTTGGCTGTTTTGACATTACAGCACCCACAATAGGAATTTTCTCCCCATTTTTCAACTCTACGAATTCATCGGTGACGGCATTATTACCGGATTTCGGTGCCGCTTGCACACAAAATACTGGTGAGTTTGACTCGCTCCGTTTCGACATGCGTCTGCTTTGTGCCCAGTCTGACCACACTTAAAACATTTTACTACCGTAGGGCTCGTAAAGTTTAGTACGACAGTTGCTCGCGCGATGACCCACTCGGTTACACAGGAAACATCGCGGAACACTCTCCGGTGCACGCTTCTTTTGTTCGGGTGCCGAATTTTTCGAGTCTTCGAGACACTCCTTCTTGATCTTGGCCAAATTAGTTCCACCTTGCGCTTCCAAGAATTGATCAGCCAATTCAAGCATTCCTTCAAGTGACTCAGCCTTCCTCTCTTTCAAGTACAGCGACAGGCTTGGGTGGCAACTAGTAAGAAATTGTTCTCTAATTAGGAGCTCTCTAAGCTCATCGTACTCCGGCACTGT
The DNA here is from genome assembly GCA_013436015.1 of Rhipicephalus annulatus. Lineage (NCBI taxonomy): Eukaryota > Metazoa > Arthropoda > Arachnida > Ixodida > Ixodidae > Rhipicephalus > Rhipicephalus annulatus. The sequence continues at coordinate 9,455 of WOVY01000022.1, forward strand.
CCCTGAAAGTTCAATCCATCTGTTGAAATAATGGCTAAGTCGGGCAGCGTACTGCGTAGCCGTCTCACCATCAGCTGGCTTTCCTGTCCGAAATCTGTCCCGGAAACCTTCCACGGTAAATCTAAATCGCTTCAGCAAAGCAGCTTTCACCTTTGCATAGTTGGCTGCATCGGCCGGCGTCAGCCTATTGTACACACTGAGCGCTTCACCACTCAACCAAGTACTCAAAGCAGTTGCCCATTGATGTTCCGGCCAATTCTGGCTCCTCGCAATCGTCTCAAACCGGTGAAGGTACGCGTCAAGGTCGTCCTTCCTTTCATCAAACGCTTCGAGCAGCTTCCTTGGGTTCAAGCGGAAGCCGTGATCTTCCCGTTCGCTGCTTTCAACTCTAGCTTGGACGGGAGTTTCACTTCGCTGTTGCAAACGGAGCCGCTCGAGTTCCATCTCTGGCTGCCGCTGCCGTTCCGTTTCCCTCTCTTTCTTCTTTCAGCTGTCGCTCCTTTGCCTCTCTTTCTTCTCTCGCCTTTTCGGCTGCCAGCCTTTCTCTCTCCAACTCAGCTGCCTTTTCTTCCTTGGCCCTCTCAGCTGCCAACCTCTCTCTTTCCAACTCAGCTGCTTTTTCTTCCCTGGCCCTTTCAGCTGCCAACCTCTCTCGTTCTAACTCAGCTGCTTTTCTTCCTTGGCTCTCTCCGCTGCCTCTTTCTCCTTCTCGCTTACCCACTTCCGTAGTTCGGCGCCAGAAAGACCCATCTTCTCACCAAGAGCAACTAACTTTCGAGATCCATGGTGTCTCGCAAATAAAACCTTGCCGCGTGCAAAAAGTATCTGCCTAAATCAGTCTATCGGAACGCTCCCCTGCACTCGTTAACAAGAACACTGAGCAACACGCAAAATCGTTCCGATAGCAGTATCAACAACGCGAGGCTCTTTCTCACTACTTTGGACACACTGTGCACCAAAAGGTCCTGTCGCGGATGCCAGATTAATTGTCACACAATTCCCGGTTATTAGGGAGGCGATCGCCGGGATAATTCCAAGAGCCGAAGTATCGGCCCCCCGAACCGCACCACGAAAGTGTGGACAATTCAGAAGTGGTCCTTACTGGTGCGCCAGCAGACGCCGGCTGTGGCCCAAAGAACAAGTCAGAGCCGAGAGTTGATAAACAAACAAAATTATATTCTCAATAATGGCAGATCAGAAAAACAATACACAAATATGCTCACTCCACAATAGATGAGTACAATATTGCCACATTGAATATGCAGCACGAAGAGAACAACGAAGAACACGCGCAGCGAGTGAAGAAGACGAGGTTCTCTTCTGATCAGTTTACCAGTATTCTAATACAATTAAAGTGAGTTCCCTGGATTCGACTGCTGCTGTTTCTGCATTGTGACACTGGTGGAGGCGCTGGGTACATGTTCGGGACGCCTGACAACAGCCCCGCATCTGGTCAAGAAAGACTTCCGCGCATCGACACCCCCGTTCACCGCAGCAGCCGGCGCCTGTTAGGCCTCAGCCCGGAGTTTGGTCCATTGCCGGAAAGCGTGACTGTGCCAGAAAGCATGACGGCGCCTGGAAGCACTGGCCCCAACATGTCCAGCCCAAGTACGACACAGGTGACTGTTTTGAACCCTCGACTTCCGGTTGACTTCCACGGAAACGCATATGAGGATGCACAAGACTGGCTCGAGGAATTCGAGCACACAGCGAATGTTAACGGTTGGAACACCACACAGAAATTGGGCTACGTTTATTTTCCGCTTCAAGATGGAGCCCGAACGTGGTTCACGAATCGCGTGTGGTCGTCTTGGGACGAGTTCCGGCAGAAGTTCCTCGACACGTTCGCGAGCACTGAAAGACGAGAAATTGCACAGCCTCTCCTCGAGTCACGGATTCAGAAACCAAATGAATCCGTTACGATGTTTGTTGAGGACATGGCGCGGCTATTTCGTCGAGCAGATCCTAATATGCCCGAAGCGAAAAAGGTTAGCCACCTCATGCGGGGCGTTAAGGAGCAGCTCTTCGCTGGTCTCGTACGAAACCCGCCTACAAGTGTGGATGAATTCTCCAAGGAGGCGACATCTATCGAACGCGCACTGCATCTACGTTATCGCCAGTATGACCGCCCAACCCACAGTGCACCGATCAGCGTGGCAGCCTCTACCACAGCAACAACACCCGACGAAGGTTCTTTGCGCCAACTAATACGAGAAATCGTACAAGAAGAGGTCAAGAAACTCGTCGCCAAACCGAATGACTGCGCGATCGCCTCAGTAACGGAAGTTGTACGCCAGGAGATCAGGCAAGCGCTCTCACCTTCCTGAGCCGAACACGAGCACTCCCAGGGCAAGCTATGCAGACGTAGTCCGCCGACAGCCAGCGAACGTGCCGACACCACATCAGTACCACCAGCAACATCCGCCGACAGTGCCTTGGTACTACAGAGAAACTTCGATGCCGAGGCGGCCACCACTTCGCAAAACTGACATCTGGCGTACCTCTGATCAAAGGCCCCTGTGCTTTCCTGTGGGGAAGCAGGCCACATCGTTCGGTATTGCCCGTATCGCGCCGCAGGGTACCAAGGGTTTCCTTCTACGGTTCCTCGGCGCCATTTCAACGGAACATCTGACGTCGACACGAGTGTCATGACCCCGCGGGATGTTCCCTCCTGGGTTTCGGTCACGCTCACCCTCTCCTGGGCGTTATTCTCCATCCTCTAGACGGAGCACCACTGACATGCCAAGAGGGAGATCTCCTAGTCCACGCCGGGGAAACTAAAAGCAGCGACCTCAGGGGGGAAGGTTGCGAATCGTCGAAGTGCTGAAAATCCCCCATTACTGCCGAGCGAAGAGAGACACATTTTCAATGAATCGACGAAAGATGGGGTTGTTACTGCCGAAGTTGCAATTACGATTGACGGACATGACGTCATGGCATTGGTCGACACTGGCGCGGACTTCTCAATAATGAGTGAGAGTCTGGCAGACACGCTCAGGAAGGTTAGAATGGAATGGACAGGACCCGCAGATTAGAGGAGCTGGAGGGCAGCTACTCACACCTACCGGAAAGTGCACCGCAAGAATGAAGATAGGGGATGCATCCTTCATCGCAACTTTTGTTATCCTTTCTGAGTGTTGCAAACAGGCAATCTTGAGGATGGATTTCTTGCGTGAATATGGTGCCATCATCAATATTCCGGACGGTGTACTGACCTTTTCAGCGGATCAAAGCGCAGTGCTACACCGAAAATCCCTACGAGTAATTGACGATGTGACCGTACCTCCGTTATCGTGCCGCCTTGTTTCAGTCACGTGCAGTGAGCAGAATGATTGATTGATATGTGGGGTTTAACGTCCCAAAACCACTATATGATTATGAGAGACGCCGTAGTGGAGGGCTCCGGAAATTTAGACCACCTGGGGTTCTTTAACGTGCACCCAAATCTGAGCATACGGGCCTACAACATTTCCGCCTCCATCGGAAATGCAGCCGCCGCAGTGAGCAGAATACTGGAGAAGGAATCGCTGAACAAGTATTGACGCTCCTACTCTCTCGCGGTGTTGCAATTGCCAGAAGTATCGTCAACGTTGTGTGCGGTGAAGCAGAGGTTCTGTTAACAAATTTTACCAACGAGTGACGACACATTACACAAGGCACTACAGTTGCCTACTTCGACGAGATCACTGAAATCCGTGAGTGTTGTGTAGTACAACAGGACGAGCCGCAAGCCCACGTCAGCCCCACCACCTATTGAAGTAAGCTCGGATTTGTCACCAGCGCAGAGACAGCATCTAGTAGATCTTCTTCACCAGTTTAAAGACTGTTTTTCATCGACCTCGAGGGTCAGTCAAACGCCACTGACGAAGCATCGGATAATAACGGAGGACACGGCAAGGCCAATACGACAGAACCCATACCGCGTAGCACCGAAAGAGCGTGAAGCAATCCAGGAACAAGTGAAGAAAATGCTCGATGATGACGTCATCCTGCCGTCAAGAAGTCCTTGGGCATCGCCGGTAGTGCTGGTTAAAAAGAAAGACGGAAGTTTGCGATTTTGTGTCGACTACCGCAAGCTGAACCGGTGTGACAAAGAAAGACGTGTACCCATTACCGCGCATTGATGATTCACTCGACAGGCAGAGGTATGCACGCTACTTTTCGTCAATGGGCCCTCAAAAGTGGGTATTGGCAAACTGAGGTCGACGAGCGAGATAGAGAAAAACGGCTTTTGTAACGCCTGACAGGCTTTATGAATTTAAAGTCTTGCCATTCGGATTGTGCTCAGCCCCCGCAACATTTCAGAGACTGATGGATACCGCTCTGTCAGGCCTTAAGTGGCAGACATGTCTGTCTATCTGGACGACGTCATTGTTTTTTCAAAAACATTTGAGGAACACCTGAGCAGGCTGCTATCAGTATTCAGGGCAATAAGGTCTGCCGGCCTGACACTGAAACCCGAGAAGTGTCATTTCGGTTTCAAGAAGCTTCAATTTTTAGGCCATGTGGTGAGCCATGAAGGTTGTTCGACCTGATCCCGATAAGATTGCGGCCGTCAGAAATTTCCGGTACCAAAAGACAAGAAAGCAGTCGGGCGTTTCCTTGGCCTATGCCGCATACTACCGAAGGTTTATTGCCAATTTCTCCCACATAGCCTCGCCGTTAACACGACTCACAAGAGAAGACGTTTCGTTCACATGGGGCGACGATCAACAGGTGGCATTTGACGATCTCCGACAACGCCTGCAGACTCCGCCTGTGCTTGCTCACTTTGATGAGGATGCTCCTACCATGGTCCATACAGATGCCAGCAACGTGGGTTTAGGCACTGTACTCGTCCAGTGGCAAGACTCAGCCGAGCGTGTGATCGCATATGCTAGTAGGACGCTTTCCCCGCGCCGAGTCCAACTACTCCACAACGGAAAAAGAGTGTCTTGCTGTCGTATGGGCGGTTATGAAGTTTCGTCCGTACCTCTATGGTCGTTCCTTCCACGTAGTCAGCGACCATCATTCCCTCTGCTGGCTGACCAACTTGAAAGACCCGTCTGGTCGGCTCGCACGGTGGAGCTTACGCCTCCAAGAGTTTGATATGACGGTCGTGTATAAGTCCGGACGGCAGCACGCCGACGCCGATTGCTTATCAAGGTCACCGATAAAGCGTGACGATGACACAGAAGATTACAGCATGGCATTTGTAAGAGTCGTTGACACCACTACGATTTCGTGCAAGCAGAAAGAAGACAGTGAGTTGCTTCCTCTTATTGAATTTTTGAATGGCCGGACAACAACCGTCCCTAGAAGATTTGCAAGGAGCCTGCCGTCATTCTGCTTACGTAGTGGTGTTCTCTATAAGAAGAACTTTTCTCCCAGAGGGAGCACCCACCTACTTGTCGTTCCGACGTCACTTCGTGAGGAGATACTTTGTGCTTGCCACGATGAGCCAACGTCTGGTCATCTAGGATACACACGCACATTGCCAGAATCCAACAGAAATACTACTGGCCAAGACTTCCAGCTATTGTGAAGCATTACGTGCGCACGTGCCTCGATTGCCAACGACGAAAATCGCCACCGTTAAAACCAGCTGGGCTATTACAACCAATTCAAGTGCCCACGGTACCTTTTACCCAAATTGGAATGGATCTCCTTGGACCATATCCGACTTCCCATGCTGGCAACAAGTGGGTAATAGTCGCCACTGATTATCTTACGCGCTACGCCGAAACAAAGGCTTTGTCAAGTGGCACCGCCGTTGAAACCGCACGATTCTTCGTAGAAAAATATCGTCCTGAGGCACGGTAACTCCAACAATCATAATAACGGATCGAGGTGCCGCTTTCACGGCCGCGCTCCTGAAGACAGTGCTTGAGCTCAGTGGAAACCGCCCATCGGAAAACCACTTCTTATCATCCACAACCAACGGCTTAACAGAACGCCTCAACAAGGACTATTGCCGACATGTTGAGTATGTACGTTGACGTGGATCACAAGAACTGGGACGACAATCTTACCGTACATCACGTTCGCCTATAATACAGGCGCAGCAAGAAACTACACGAAGAACGCCGTTCAGTCTCCTTCATGGCCGTGAAGTGACGACGATGCTTGACGCCATGTTACTGCACGACTGCAATGACATCGATTTTGGACGCTGCATCTTTTATCCAACGAGCAGAAGAAGCGAGGCAGCTTGCGCGCGTCCGAATCA